>JAPDNY010000002.1:401670-415192 GCA_029375565.1 Gekko gecko | reverse complement strand
GTTCACCAGGGGGCGTGGCGTCGCGCGGCTGCGGATGGACGCCTAATTATTGAGCTCCTCGGCAAACCTCCCCCTGCAAGCTTCCTGCAGCCGATAAAATAGCTTATTGCTCACACAGGGCATGGGAAAACCAGCGAGAAACACTGGAGCAACTCCTAAAATCAAAACAAGGTCTGTGTCTACCTTCTTTTCTCCCACTCGCAACGTTTCTCCTCCTGGGCCTAAAATCGCGGAGAAATCCAAGATGGCGGACGGAGCTGAAGAGCTCCCTAATGAGGGCCTATCTGTAACCAGAACCGAATTCTTTGAAACCTTGCAAAGTTTAGAAAAAAATATGGCAGCGATTACAGCTGAACTAATAAAGCCGATTGCTGAACAAATATCAGACTTTCAGAAATCGCTTGATAAGGTAGCCCAAACAGCTGATTCAGCCCTGGAAGCAAGTATTGCAACGCAGGAGGACACCAGGTTTCTGCTAAAACGAGAGTAGTGGGCCACAGAGAAGCTGCTTGCACTCGAGAACCAACTCCGTTCCCACAACCTCAAATTCAGAGGCTTCCCTGAGAAAGTGGAAGAAAATAAAGAAATTTCAACTTTCATCGCTTCCTGGTTAGCTTCTACTCTACAAACTGAACCTGGAATAGCACCACTGATAGATTATGCCTACAGAATGGGACCACTTGTACAGCATAAATCAAGGGACTGGCCACGTGACATAGTGGTAAGGTTCACAAACCTACGTACAAAACAAGCAGTGCAAGCTCAAGCAAGACAAACCGGCTTCCTTCTATTTCAAAATATCAAAATTATGGTAATGCAAGACCTATCCCAAGAAACCCTGCTCCAACGACGCATACTCAAACCCATTACTACAACGCTGTCTAAAGCTAAAATTAAATACAAATGGGTCTCCTATTGCAAACTACAAGTTAAGTATCAAGATCACGTCTTAAATGCATCAGATCTAGACTCGGGACTTGTACTCCTTAAAGCATTACGCCTGGATCTCCCTGACACTGAATCACAAGAAGACGATCAGCAAAAAAAGCCACGCACTACTCTCAATTGGCGCAGATCTAAAAATCGTTATGCAAGATAAATATGACTGCCCAGAAAAAGCTGACTTTCACTTATAGACATTTCAATGGAAATACGCAGATTAACGGCTGCATCTTATTTTAGCATTTTGTTGTTAGCATATATTAAGGGGGAGGAGAGGGGCAATACTGTATTTTAGCCCAACAGTTTTTTTTTATTCACAAGGCGATAACTTATATTGCCATTTTGAATTTGCAAACGTTCTTAAACAAATAGCTTACTTTTTTGTCTTTTTCCCTATAAGTAAGGGACAGTGAAGCCTGATGTTGGCCTCACGATGGTTAAAAATTTATCTGTTTATGGTGGTTAACTTTATCTTTGTTTTTTTATGTTGCTATATTAATCTTATCTGCAGACAACTTCTCTGGTCTCAAAAGGTTCGATTGATGCCTGCAAGCTTTGAAACAACATTGTGGTTCTGGTCTGAGGTATATTTCGCAATGCTAAGGTATTTTATTTTGGTAATAGGCAAATATGTTAATGTTACAATCCTCCTTATTATGAGTATCGATCACCCTTATGGATAGTAAATCAGTTAAATTTGTTTCTGCTAATTGCAGAGGTTTGAATAACTTAATTAAGAAAAAACGTGTTGTTAATAATCTTCTGAAACAGGGTGCAGAAATTATATTCCTACAAGAAACTCATTTAAACAAAAAGCAGAATATGGTATTTAACACCCCCAAACTTTCTCAGCAATACCTGGCAGCCGGTACAACGAAATCTAGAGGAGTAGCCATTCTACTTCATAGGAATATCAGATATAATTTAGACAAAATTTGCAAGGATCCGCTAGGTAGATATATTTTTTTAAAAGGTTCTTTGAATGGAGAGAAAATAACCTTAGTTTCCCTTTATGCTCCAAACGCTGGTCAAATTAATTTTTTAAAGGAAACTTTAACTAAATTAACAGAATTTAGTGACGACCCTTGCATAATAGGCGGGGACCTCAATTTTATTGCCAATTCCTTTTTAGATAGATCTAGGCTTAAAACGGGTAGTATCCCCTTTAATAAATCTATATCTGATTATGATACTCAACTGACGGCCTTGTTTGCGCGATTTCATCTAAGTGACTTATGGCGCATTCGACATGGCCACGAAAAAGACTACACTTATTATTCCCCCAGATATAATGTACACACTCGCATTGATTTTATTTTGGTGTCTACACGCATAAGCAATCTGTTCCCTGCTGCAGATATAGGAGTCAAGCTCTGGTCCGACCACTCTCCAATGCTTTGCTGTATGCAAAATAATGAGCACACTCCACGCAATCATGTTTGGAAACTGGACAACACACTTTTATTAATACCTACAATAACAGAAATTATTGGAAAAGATATACAGGAATATTTTGAATTTAATTCTTCATGTGGCGTGCCTCAGAATATAATTTGGGATGCCTTCAAAGCAGTTCTTCGGGGAAAGATAATTGCAAATGCCAGCTCCTATAAAAAAGAGAAAGAAAAGTTAAGGCAGGATATTATTAATAATATAGAAAAACTAGAAAGCGATTTTAAAAAGCATTGTAAAAGGAAAACTTATCAAAAGCTTTTACTTGAACGTAAAAAATTAGAAACAATGGAAGTCTCTAAAATCCAAAAAAACCTTTTATATATTAAACAAAAGTATTGGTTTTCTGGCCCAAGAGCCCTGAGGCTGTTGGCCTGGAAAGTACGCAAAAAAAATGCAAAAAATATGATACAAGCTATTAGAGATAAGACAGGCACTTTGAAATTTGCAAATACAGATATTAAAGACAGCTTTGTTAAATATTACAAATCACTATATGCCTCAACGAAACCTCAAGATGTTAAAATTAGTCAATTTTTTGCCAAATACCCTTTGCAAACTATTTTAACTGAGGATCACAAAAATTATTTGGAGCAGCCAATTACCGCCTTGGAAATTCAAAATACAATTATCACACTCAAGAACAATAAGACCCCAGGTATTGATGGCTTTACAGCTGAGTTCTATAAGAAATTTAGTCCCTTAATAGCACCATATCTAACTGAGATTTGTAATAATGTTATTCAGTCGGGAATGATGCCTCCCTCCTGGGACATTGCTAAAATAATATTGATTCCTAAAAAGGAAGAGATCCGCACATTCCTAGTTCATATCGTCCCATTTCACTATTAAATACCGACTATAAAATATTGACAGCTACATTAGCTGCCCGGCTTAATAAGTTGATTAGTTATTATATAAACCCTGATCAAACCGGATTTATTCCAGGACGTGACATCTCAGATAACACAAGGAAAATTATTAATGTTATTCACTTTGGTATCAATAATCATATTAAATCATCTTTTATCCTTTCAGTAGACATGGAAAAAGCCTTTGATACTGTAGAACCTTATTATTTAGAAAAACTCCTGAAAAGTATGAATTTTGGTCCTTTATTCCAGTCAGCGCTCAAAGCAATGTATAAATCCCCAACTGCGTACTTACATATTAACAATTCAGATACAGAAATTTTTAAATTGGAAAGAGGCACGAGGCAAGGATGCCCCCTATCACCCTTGCTGTTCACCCTTGCCCTGGAACCATTTGCACAAGCTGTGAGGGGTAATGCCAACATACATGGTATTGCTATAGGCTCTAAACAGATAAAACTTAGTTTGTTTGCAGATGACCTAGCTTTACTGCTTACACACCCGGAAACAAGCTTACCTGAGTTAGAAAACCTTCTTTTGACTTTTAGCCAAGTATCCGGCCTTAAAGCTAACCCTTCTAAAACGCAACTATACCCTATAAATTTATCGAAACTGCAGCAAGCGTACATAAGATCAAACTTTCAATATAGTTGGGTGAAAAATTGTTGGCCATATTTGGGAATAAAAATCCCCTTAAATATAAAAGACCTCCTTTTTGTTAATTTTCACCCCCTTAAATCTATGTTTGAAGATCCACATTGGAAACAAACTTTAGCACACTCATCTTGGATGGAAAAAATTCAAATAGTTAAAACTTTTCTTTTTCCTAAATTTTTATATTTGATGCGTACAATACCTATAGAAATTCCAAAAAAGTACCTTAAATCTTGGCAAAGAGCCATTTCCAACTTTCTCTGGAATTCAGCCAGACCAAGGATTAGCTATAACACATTGAGAAGGCCTATTTCCAGGGGAGGCCTTGCACTCCCTGACTTGTCTCAGTATCACGAAGCAATAGCACTAGTAGGTGTCCTGAAACACTATAACAATTTTTTTGATAATGACTGGAAAATAATTGAACACACATACCTGTGTGGACGTAGCATACCATCTCTCCTATGGGAACATCCAACTAAAAGGCCTTCCACTATCCACCAAAGCCCTTTTTTGGGCAACATGTTTAAAATCTGGGATAGAAAGAAAAAGGTATTAGCACCTTCGCCCTCCCCACTAACTACATTTGTTGATCAATCATGGTTTATACCAGCACAACCTATGAGATCTTTTATTGTTTGGAAACAGAAAAATTTGACTCGTTTCACAGATATTATTCAAGGTTCGCGCCTTGTTAGCAAAGAATTCTTAGAACAATCGCACTCTTGTTGTATTCCATGGTTGGAATATAACCAAATAGCCTCGCTATACCACTCTATTCAAGGAGCAATACATCGACCATATACAAATTTTGAGAGGCTTCTAAAAAACTCACACTTACCAAAGAAAAGCATGATTGCATTTTTATATAAAACCTTAATAGAAACTTCACCAAGCCAACAATTACGTTATCAAACTAGTTGGCAGGCGGACTGTAACACTATCCTATCAGAGACAGATTGGGAAAAAATATGGGCTTCACCATCACTTACATCCAAAGTTATTACGGTTAGATTACAGGCCTATAAACTACTAATGAGGTGGTATGCTACTCCCAGCAAAATCAATCATATTTCTCCCTCTTACTCACCCTTATGTTGGAGGAAATGTGGAAAGCGTGGTTCCTTTTTACATTGTTGGTGGGAATGTCGCTATGTTACAGATTTTTGGGAAAGGGTTTTTGTATACATTAAAAAAATAACGGGTTTTGACATACCCAAAACCCCTGAATTAGTTCTCTTAGATTTATGGAAAGGCACCAATGTACCCAAACTCTATCAAGAACTCATCTCAACTTTACTGACAGCTGCAAAGACAATTATCGCAGCAGGCTGGAAAGACTCCACGTATATTTCCAGTGAGAGATGGTTTATCAAGATTTGGGAACTACTAACGATGGACAAAATTTCAGACTCTATTGCAAGGTCAGATGGAAATCAACCAAACACAGACTTACTTGAAAAATGGACTCCCTTTTTGGATTACACTTATGGAGACCGACTATCACAAACGAACCGCATACCAAATAAATATAGAGAATTATTTACCTGTTTATAGAAAGTAAAGTTATCTGTTAGCTTCATTATTACTGATACGAAATACTTCATTTCTAATTTACAAGTTTTTCAACACATATGTACATTGTTCACTGTTAACCACCAACCTTGTGTATTTTGTTAAAAGTTTGAATACGCTTAATGGTTCATTTAATTGTTTGTTATCAGTTTGTTTATTGTTATAAAATTTAATAATAATAATAAAAAAAGTGGTTCACCAGGAAAAAGGTGGAGACCGGGGTGGGGGTGGGGGAACTGCTTTCCCGACAACCCCTAGGCTCCTAGCAGGTTTTCAGATCAGACAACGTCGGCCCGTCCAGGAGTGACCTATGAACCTTAAAGAGGAGGCGTTTGTGATCAGGAGTAACCTCTTCTGTCCCCTCTTGTCATACAAGAATCTCACAGTCAAGAGGAATGCTTCCAGTCCCCTCTTGCTGCAAAAGTCTTCTATGTCCAACAATAACAGTTACAGTTTCCTCCTGCCACAAAGGCGGTGCAGGTTTATGGAGTAGGATTTTCGATCCTCTCACGGATTACCTGTAAACCAGTCTATGGCCACGGGTAACTTCTCTCATTCCCTTTCGCCAACTAGAGTTCTGAGCACCAGCTCTTACATTCTGGTCTCAAGGCACGCTCTGAGGGCAATCAAGCTCGCCCAGGCAGCCTGTTTTTGTGGGTTTTGGGATAGAGGACTGATCAGGTCCACCGCCCTTTGGATCACCCACTGAACCAAACTTGGAGGTTTTTGTAAGGCGACTCTCCGGTCACCTCTGCGGGATCGAGATTTACCTCTAACTCATTTCCCGTCTAAATGCTCTAAGTGCTTTTATGAAGAAGGGGAGGTTATATGTGCCTGTGTGTATGTGCGTGCTTGTGCAAACGTTGGGGGCTTCTTCGACAGGTCCTCTTCGTAGTCGCGCCAACGGTTTCCACCTAGAGCGGAAAGACTGGAGCATGACGCGAGTTGCTCTGAGGGGCAGAAAGAAGAGGAGGCGCAGAAAAGTCCCACCCTCGATAGGTTGCCCTCTAATGGCCAAGCACACAGACAGAAACCTCTCACATCACTAACTAGATTCTCAGTACGAAACCGTCTCTCCATATCTGTAGCTTAGAGGAGGGGTGGGTCGAGTCATCCGTCCTCATTCACCAGCCCCGCGTTGGGTGCCGGATCTGTTAGCTGAAATGCTTATTTATGCATTTACTGGATTAACTTTATGTTGGGTTCTGGTCTATGTATACAGAGAAAGCAGTTTCGCCCAGAGAATCCGTTCCCAAAGAGACAACGTGACAAGGTTTCTTTAGGAAAATCAGTTATTTTCTTTACTGAATAATATCTTTTGATTCACAGACATACAAAAACAGATTCATTCACACATACAAACAAGTTCCTTTAGATGCAATAGAAATGGAAGACACTATGGGGTTTTAAACTAAATGTATTGAGGAATTGGGAAACAATGTGGTACTTATCTGATTCCTGGAACTCGACCTTCACAGCGAAGAGTGTAGGAGTAGAAATTCTGACTAAGGGAAACTCTCACTACACACGGTCAGAACCAGCCAAAATGTGTGGGCTTCTTGGCCGCTGTCCAAACAAGCACGCAAGAATTATCTATAGTAGATTCTACGTTACCAGGATAGGATATAGATGATTATCTAGCTAGCAGAAAAACTTGCAATAAAGGTTGAACCTTCACCTTTTATTAGCCACATTTGGGGGCTGGCAGTAGTGTCATCCTCCCACCTGTTAGTCTGTCCCATTCCTATACCATTGGCTATTGGGATGGTGACGTACCTTCCTAAGAGGAGGGGGCAATATTTGAAATCTACACTCTCCACTCGATGGGGCCTCCGGTCAAAGGTGTGAAGATGAGTTGTCATGGAAACCTTAGAACTTCGAATGACTCTGTTCTGGTCCAAGTCATAAATCAGGAAACAGTCTTAACACTTGCAAAACCAGGCATCCTGTGGGTTACGTGTTGACTCTGAATTCCTGGATGGTGGGCTTGTTGTTGTTTCACCATTCTTCCAGCAGACCCTAATGGAGATGTTCTTCTTCTTCCCAGTGCCTGATGGGTAGGTATGTGAGTGCGTAGGTGTGTGTGTCACTTCATTAGCATGAAAGAGCAGACAGAGTATCAGCTTCCCAATGCAAAGAGTCCCATCAAACAACGCACACAATTTCCCCAAACCCATAGACACTTGTGAGCACCATTCAGGTGTGTGTGTGTAGGTCAGCAAACAACAAATAAAAGCACTTTTAAAAGTACATCTCCTAACACCATCCAGTTCAATACTCTGTGTCACACAGTGGCCAAAACCCAGGCACCATCAGGAGGTCCACCATCAGGGCCAGAACTCCAGAAGCCCCCCCACTGTTCCCCCCCCCCGAGCACCAAGAATACTGAGAACCACTGCCCCAGAGTGTTCCTCTAATAAATAAATAAATAATAGACCTTGTGGCTAATAGCCACTGATGGACCTCTATTCTAGATGTTGATCCAATCCCCTGTTGAAGCTGTCCATGCGTGTAGCTGCCATCACAGCTGCAGTTACTCACACTAAATAGGTAAAGGTAAAGGTTCCCTTGCTCGAAAGCCAGTCGAATCCGACTCTAGGGTTGCGGTGCTCATCTCCGTTTCAAAGCCGAAGAGCCAGCGCTGTCCGAAGATGTTTCCGTGGTCATGTGGCCGGCATGACTAAACACCAAGGTGCACGGAATGCTGTTACCTTCCCACCGAAGTGGTACCTATTTATCTCCTTGCAATTTCTTGCTTTCGAACTGCTAGGTTGGCAGGAACTGGGGCCAGAGACGGGAGCTCACTCTGTCATGCGGCACCCGGGTCTCGAACTAAATAATCCACTTTCAATATACTTTCCGACTAGTTTCTCCAGTTCACACAGTAAAATCCAATTGGAAAGTGCATTGAAAGTGGATTATTGAGTGTGTGTGACCGCAGCCCACTTCCTGCGGCAGTGAATCCCACGTGTTATTGACCACTGGGTGTAGAAGTTTCCAAGGCAAGAGACGTTCAGAGGAGAGTTGCCATCACCTCCCTCTGTGTAGCAGCTCTGGAATTCCCTGTTGGTCTCCCATCCAAGGGCTAACCCGGCCCGGCCCTGCTTAGCTTCTGAGATGTGACAAGATCTGGCTAGCCTGATCTTTTTTTGTCGCGGGCATAGCTCATGGGAACATCAAGCTCAGCACTTGAAAAAATTGGGCACCAAGACTGACATGTTTGTGGCAGTTTCAATCCCCCCAAATGAAGGAAACCGGAGCATCTTGGCCCACCTGATACCCAGTTCCTCCTGCACCCCAGGGTGTTTGCAAAGGATGCCAAGTTTATCTCTTTGTGACAGGTATAACTCATTAGAAAATAATGCCAGGCATTGCGAAACTTCAGGATAATTATGGGATTTGTGATTCCAAAAAAGAAGGGAATCAGAATGCCCTGGATTCAGTTGTTTCCAGAACACACGACCCCCCACCCTGCTATTTGCAATAGATACTAAAAGAGTATTTGTTGCAGGCATAACTCATCCGAAAAATAAAGCTACGAGTTTCAAAATTGGCCTCCAGTTTCAGGATGATTTGGAGGGCCCAAAATGAAAGAATGTGGAGTTTCCTGGCCTACGTTACATCCCTAGTAACAAAATAAACATCATAGAAGTACTCTGTTCAGAGAGTTAGGATTGTTTCCTGCATTCTACTGAGCCACAAAGGTGTGTTTCCTGTCTGGGAAAAGCCTGGCGGCATCTTTCTAGTCCTCCTCTAAGTTTTTGGTTAAGAACATAAGAACATAAGAGAAGCCAGTGTTGGGTCAGGCCAGGCAAGCTGGCACTCAGACGGAAGGGACGGGGTTTTTAACCCCGCCCCTTTCCCTGGCTTGCCAGTGCTCAGACGGAAGGGACGGGAGGTTAAAACCCCTCCCCTTCCCTGGCATGCCAGCGCGCCCCAGTGGCGGGGGAGAGGGGGAAGGAGGAGGAGGAGGAGGGGAGCCCTCCCTTGCCCTGGGGAGCCCCGGTGGCGGAGGGAGGGGTGCCAGAAGGTAGCCCTGCCTAGGGCACCAAAAAACCTCTGCCGGCCCTGGGTGGAGCGATGGGATGGCGTGACCCCTCTGGACCCTCCCCACGTTTCCCTCCCTCCCAGGTGGATTTTCCCCCTCCAGCATTTTGTTCCCTTCCCTGACTGAGCGGCCCCAAGTCAGTGGCTTTCTTCTTTAAAAAGAGTGTCCTGCCACCACCCTGTCCCAGCGAGATTATTCGGCTTCTGGGGAAGACAAAGGTGGGCAGAACCCCCTTCGAATGGCACTTGAGGTGGTGCAAAGGCCAAAGCCAACCCAAGGGGAGGTCAGGTGGAATCGGGATATAAAGCTCTGAGACGGATGCATGGAGGAGTGATTTCAGCTCACACTTTATTAGTTAGATGAGAACTTGAGATATTTGCGGGACGGACCGAAGGTCCGCTTATATTCCCGTTCCAGCCAACACCCAACACACACACCCATTCCCGTGACAGGTTCCCTTTAGGATCCGAACTGGCCGACTGGCAAGTCCTGGGATCCTCTGCTTCCATTGTTCTGGATGCGAAGCTCTGCTTCTCCACAGGGCCACATGTGAGCCCGGCACTCTCTCTTAGTACACAACACAGGAGTTGTTAACTTCACGGCAAGAATCCGGGGTTGTACGGACTGGAATTCTTTATGCAGGCAAATGAGAGTTAGTGAAGATGGTTTCCTTAGTCTTGAGATCTCAGTGTCTAGAGGCTTCCTTCCCCCCGGTGTTTTCCAAACACTACAGTGCTTCTGAACAGAGTTTCCTGCTTCTCCTCTTATTTCTCTGGGGCTGGTACCTTCCTTCAGTCCCTAACGCCCTTCCCTTTAACCCCTAATTTCCATCTAGCTCTTGAGGTGTCCCCGAAGGAGTTTCCTTTCACAACAGATCAGGATCCAGCTTGACAGGCTGGAGAACTGGGCTAAAACAAGTAAAATGAATTTCAGTGGGGATAAATCTAAAGTCTTGGCAGTAATATGCATGAAAAGGATCTCAGGGACTTAGTAGTTCATACACTGAACACACGTAAGCAATGCGATGCCGTAACTAAAAAGACAAATGCGATTTTGGGCTGCATGAACAGAAGTATAGTGTCCTGACAGCTAGAGCAGTTCCTCAGTGGAACAGGCTTCCTCCGGAGGTGGTGGGCTCTTCTTCTTGAGAGGTTTTCAAACAGAGGCCAGATGGCCACCTGACAGGAATGCTGATTCTGTGAACTTGGGCAGATCATGAGAGGGAGGGCAGGAAGGGTTGCCTCAATGCTTGGTTCTCGTGGCCCTTTCTTACACACCCAGGGAAATGCTGATTGCCACTTTGCAGTCAGGAAGCAATTTTTCCCCAGGCCAGTTTGACAGGAGATCCTGGAAGTTTTTTACCATCTTCTGGGCATGGAAGAGGGGTCACTGGAGGTATGGGGGAGGTATTTGTGAATTTCCTGGACAAGATGACCCTGGAGGTCCCTTCCAACTCTATGATTCTATGGTTCATTGATCTCTGTTCCCTAGGGATAACTCTCCCCATTTAACTGGGTAGGGATTCTTCTTACTTCCCTAGAAAAGGTCTCCCCTTTCCTTTGGTCTGAATGGGAGTCTCATCTCACTACTGGACAACCTGGCCAAGTCTGGCTCCCAGTTCTTTTTGTCTGCACTCAGTACAGGCTAAGACACTGACTCTTTCTTTTTTCTTTTTAAACTGTCCCTAAGGACAGCATTTTATTATTTTTTAACACAATACATGACATGACATAGCTGACAAACATTAAAACATACATGTAACACAAATGGCAGTAGTAAATTTTCATAGTAAATACCTTAACTATGCCTAATATAATAATCAACATTTACTAATTTTATAGTAGGTGAGTATAATACATTTCATTTCTCTCTTATTGAGTTATATAAAGGTACTTTGTCTTATAAGTTGTCTTTCAGTTATAACAGCCTATATATATTATACCACTCATAAAACCATGTTCTGGAATACAGAGTCCGAGAGACCTTTCATCAATAGAGTCAGTTTATCCATTTCAGCTGCTTCTAAAACTTTAAGTATTCTTGTTTCATGGGTGTCTCAGGCCTTTTCCAATATTTGGCATAAAGAATTCTTGCGGCAGTAGTTAAATATACAATAAGATAACAATAATCTTTAATAGAGTCTTTCGGTAAAATATTCAATAATAGTACCTCCGGTGTAAATGGTATAGCCGTACCTAACACCTTTTGAATCATTTCATGGACCCATACCTAGTATTTTTTACTTATTTCACAATGCCACCACATATGATAAAATGAACCCACCTTATTTTCACATTTCCAACACTTATTTGAACTATTATATTTCACTGATCTCTTTGGTGTTATATACCATCTGTAAAACATTTTATATACATTTTCCTTGTAGGCTATAGCTTTTGTGATCTTTATGTTCTTCTTCCACATTTGGTCCCATTGGTCTAGATCTATGTTATGACCTATATTTTGGACCCATTTCACTGTTTCCTCTACCATCATCTCATTAAGCAAGAGCATATAAGTTCTTTTTATAATTTTTTGATCAGTAGCTATCATTATCTTTTCAATCTCCACCAAGTTTTCGTGGAAACCTATTTTCTTATCTTTAGAATATCTGGATTCTATTTGAGCTTTTTGCCACCGCGATAAGTCCTCTAATGATTTCGACTAATTCTTAGAGTCTATAATGTCCTGATATCTTTTTGGTTTCTCTTCCTCATATATAGTCGGTAACGTAAAAGCTTCCAAAGGAGCGGTCAATTTTGAATTTTTTGTAAAAAACTGCTTATGTATGATTTCCCAGATTTTCAGTAGAGAAGCCTGAAGCCAATGTTGTTTAAAATATTTTTCTGAGGATGCCTTCCCATACCATAAAAATGCATGTCATCCCCTCATAAGATCATGACCTTCTAATTTTAATGTTCTTTTATCCTCGAGAATAATCCAATCCCTAATCCAAGCAAATCCAATCTTGTTTAGTTGCCTTCAAAAGCTCTTTATACTTATTCTCTTGTAAGGCACTACATTTGTTTGTCATCATGATTCCGAGATATTTTATTTTATCTTATATCTGAAAACTTGAGATTTCTTGTAATTTTTCCTTCTGTTTTATAGCCATATTCTTAGTTAAAATCTTTGTTTTATTAATGTTTACCCTCAATCCTGCTACTTGTCCATAATCTTGAAGTTGCTCTTTCAATTTGAGTACCGAGGGTATCGTATTCTCTAAAATGAACACTACATCATCCGCAAATGCCAGTAGTTTATACTCTTCTCCTCTCATCTTAAATCCAGTAATCTGATTTTCATTTCTAATTGAATCACTGAGTATTTCCAAAGCAAAAATAAATAAAAGTGGTGAAAGAGGACAGCCTTCTCTCGTTCCTTTTTGAATTTCAATATTTTGAGTCCGATCCCCATTAATTATAACCGTTGTATTCTGTCTAGTGTAGATGGCTTGAATCATTTTAACAAACTCAGTTCCCGCCTCTGCCATTTTCAGTGCCTCCAACACAAAAGCCCAGTTAACATTATCAAAGGCCTTCTCTGCATCTAAAAAGATTAAGGCCAACTGCTTTTCTGGGTGTGCTTCATAATATTCTAAAACATCTATAATACATCTTAGATTGTTCTTTATTTGTCTTTTAGGCAAAAATCCTGCTTGATCTTTATGGATTGTTTTTGATAATTGCAAAAATGTTGGTGCAGCAATAAAAGTACTCTTCTTCATGTCTGGTGGCACTGTCCACTTACATGCAGATTTTGGACCAACATATTTAAAGATATAAATAATATTTTAGATTGTAAGTTAGTGTGTGAGCCTAAGGTAGTGTTAAAAATCTTTTCGTTGTGGCAAGACTGCTTTTAGTGCAATAAAGGCAACACAGGAGAAGCTGTTCAACAAGTGCTATAATATATATCTATGATCAAGTATAAAGCATAAATAATGATGTGAAATGCCTTGTTAGTTCAGATTAGCCTG